>JAMQGT020012672.1:0-2500 GCA_024447675.2 Pterophyllum scalare | reverse complement strand
TAGCTGTGTATGATCCCTGCCAACTCCTGAATTTTCCCCACAAAGACATATGCATGTACCTCACATAAAAATCATTTTGCCATTGTTACGGCCCTCACAGGGCCTGCTGGCATTTGAGAGATCAGAAGCATGCAGCTGACCTGACATGACATTACCATTGATATGGTATGCTATATCTGCTTATATATGGTCATTAATATGACTCTCACTGCAGAATTCCTGACAATCGTGGTCCTTCCCATCACAAAAACAATCACCACCGTTTTCTTTGTAATGTGGTTTTCTGTCGAGACCAGGGGTCCTGGAACACACATACCGACGAGTCATGACATGACTCACAACCAGAAAAGAGCATCCACAAATATGTGCCTGATGTCAATGACACCACGTCTCGAATATTAAAAACATTCACATCCCTGAGAAAATATCAGGCAGTAATTACACAGTTCCTCTGAGATATGAAAATTATTAAAATGTTCTTTACACGGACTAACAGTGATGCTACCAAATGTTGTTTAAGTGATTATAAAACAGGAAAGAAATGAAGACACATTTCTTGCAGAAATGAAAATTTCTATCACCTATTTGTAACTGGCATGTATAAAATCTATCCCTAGCAGCCCATGTGATTGGAATTTGTATTGGTATTTCCAATGTAAATACACAGGAGGATGTCCTGGAACAATTCAGCCAAAGTGCATGGCTGAGATTCTGCAGAGTAGCATGCAGCTCGTGAAGTACACACAGTATTGTGTCTGTGTACTTTTAACAGAAAATAGTCTTAAGTGGTATAAGTGCTATAATAATTCCTTTATTAATAAATTCTGAGCATTTATCGACTGGTACAGGAAAGACACAGGTTAACTACAGAGTCTGTACTCTACACTTTACTGGCTCCCCTGGTGACTATATAAGCACATTTACAATACTGGAATAGCGGAGAAACATCCATCAAAAAGGAGGAATGCCGAGTCCCAGCTTTGAATAGAATTCATATCCATGGTGAAGAAACATTTGTAGTGCATGACATTTAGGATAAGACCCTTATGGATGCATGACAGCCAGTTTCATATGAGGAAAACTGGCCTCCACTCAGCAAAGAGCTTGATGGAGAAGCAAATCTTGCTCTGTACCTCTCCTCTTGTTCGATTTGGTCAACATACAGCACCGGTAGGGAGCTCCCCATTGATCAGTAGTGGAACAGAATCCAGATCCAGCCAGCTGGGGCTGTTAGCGGGGGAAGCCGTGTTCTTTGCAATGAGGTAATACTTCAGACATCTACAGCAGGTTCTAATTATGCCAGAACAACTCAGTGTCTGGCTGTGTTTGGCCAGAGGATTAGCCAACACAAGCCATTCTACTCTTCTCTGTGCGTAAGTCATAAAGGCCAAGGGGATGCCCTCATACCGCCCAGCTTCGTCACTGAGTGCTTGTGAAATTCTCAAGAGCAAAATATGCTAAAAAATATTACTAAGTAGTCATGAGGTTACATACTATATTTGTGGTTTCTTTCGATCTTGAGTTATAAAGTTTAATGTCTTCTCTGCTCCTTGCAGCAGTGGCAATGCAGTAATGCAGCTTAGTTAACTTTCAAACATTACATTTGATAAGGTTAAAAACGTATTCTTTTACACCTTTTAGCCTTTAGCTGTATCACAACACAAGGTGGTGCTACAGTATCTGTCATGCTCTCTTGGTGATGTAGCTGCCAAAGGACTAACAGGGTAAAGGCCATGTGTTTAAGGTCGGGACTCTTGTTTAATTTAAGCAATCAATCCAACATCTTGGAAAAGTGGAATGATTGAAAGTGTATTCAGGACTCCGCTTCCACTAATGTAAAATATTCTCAGTAGTTACAGTTGCATTGCAGTTGCTTTTCTTCATTCAGTTATGTTTTATCCCTACCTTCTAAAGGTTTTTTTTTAATATATATATATATATATATATATATATATATATATATATATATATATATATATATATATATATATATATATATATATATATATATATATATGTATATATATATAGTCATGGCATGAATCAGTGTCTTTTTGTATAATTAAACTAACATTTCCTTCTCTGTGACAAAATTAAAGGTTTCATGAACAACATCCCAGTCTTAAAATAAGACGGTAACAAGAGCAAAACTGCTCCCTGCAAATGTAACCCTTGATTTGAGTAAATTGTAAACTGTAAGTTGACAGTGATTAACACAAAAACATTGGTTGCTATAGCCACCGATTATCAGCGTGTGCAACAGAGATGCCTGTGGGTATACTGACATACAGTACCTGGCAATTACATTTAATCTGTTTTAATTGCCCCCTTTGAAGAACTATAATTCTGCTTTCTTAAAGTGTTGAACAGCAGTGCGCACAAGAAACATGCATGCACACAGGAACACACGAGCAGCATGTGCCCGCAACACCTTGCATGCGCATACTTGCCACAGCTTAACAGTAGCTGCAAATGTAATCTGAACCAATAGGTTACATAA